>JARQOC010000001.1:96550805-96597220 GCA_033576535.1 Allobates femoralis
GAAAAATCAGAGAAACTGAACATTTTGCAGTGGTCTCTTAGGGCCACGTCACACACACAGATATTTGTGCAGAGATTGTTCACAGATCTCAGGTTGCAGTGAAATTATGGACACATTGTACCATTTGTATACGGCCACAAAATGGAACAATCTGTCCATGATTTCACTGCAACTAGAGATCTGTGAACAATATCTGCACAGATATCTGTGTGTGTGACGTGGCCCTTAATGTTTGCCAGAGCTGTATGTGTAATTGGTATGTAGCCTATAAATAATCTATGTTTCACAGCAGGCATTATTATATCTATGATATCTATTGATTATTGCACATATATGGTTACCTGTTAGCTTGACCCTTACGATCTTCCACTTACAATTATTGCATTGTGTATAGTTCACTGTGCCATACGGTTCATGTGATTTTATACATTCACCTCCTTGATATTTAATACATTTTGGCACATACAAACTATAGGGTGTTTGATCGTTTTCTCTTCTTCAGGTAACATTTTAAAATGGCAAAAAGACAAATTTCCCTTTCTTAGAAGGAAAAACAAAATGTTTTTACATGAATAATGGAGAGTGAACCTACAAGGGTATTGGGTGGACGTCCCATCATTGTGGGATTAACGTGGTAGATAGGCAGAGATGACAGATTAGGAGGAAAAGATGTAATGGTGCCGTCACACCTGCCGACGTCGCTAGCGACATCGCCGAAAAAGTGACGTATCAGCGATGTCGCTAGCGACGACGCGCTGTGTAAACGAGCGGCGGGACCGCGTTTTGTCGCAGGTTGACAGGTTTACAGGAAGAACTGTAAACCTGTCAACCGGCGACCTGCGATAGAGCTGGATCGCGCCGTGTGACATCGCCAGAGCGATGTCGGCGGCGATCCAGCCTATACCGCAGCGTTGCTGCGGATCGCTCACTGGGCTGGGCCCAGCCCAGCGAGTGATGTCACCGCCTGCATCGCTGCGGTGTCGCCGGCCGCAGCGATGCTGTGTGACAGCTGGCCAGCGATGTCGGAACCGAGCGGGTACCCGCGCATCGCTTCCGACATGGCTGGCCAGATCGTGCTGTGTGACAGCACCATTAGACATTACCTACAACAACCTGTAAGGTCAACAAGAAGATTGTAACTATCTGCCCCTGAGATAACAGATTTTACATTTACTGATTAAACTGGATCATTCCACATTTCCACTGGATTATACTGGAGATTTCTGCTGTTTTCTTGCATTTTACGGTAGAGATATAATGATGCATTTTATCTCTTGGACCTAAGTGTCTACACAGGGGTCATCCATGTCTCTTCCCTTTTCTTCTTTCTCTAATCTGGTGGCTCTCAGTAGACACTTCGGAGACCCCAAAATTGATCCCTTAAGATCCAAGAGATAAAATGCAAGAAAACAAGAAATCACCAGGATAATCTACTGGAAATTGGGAATTATCCAGTTTTATCCGTAAACTTAAATCACATGTGAAATGTTTGTGGAGGAGGCAATGATGGGAATAGTAAAAGTTTTTTTTTTTTTTCTGATGTTCTCACAAAAAACACCATAATGTACAGATTCATTAATGCAAGGCGTCCTGGAACAGGTGTATGCAGCAGGTACAAGAGCTCAATGGGTGCCAGCTGTGGTATAATGGGTGCCAGCTGTTGTGTAACGGGTGCCAACTGTGGTATAATGGGTGTCAGCTGTAGTTTAACCGGTGCTAGCCGTGGTATATCGGGTGCCAGCTATGGTATATTGGGTGCCAGCTGTAGTATAGTGGGGGCCAGCTGTGGTATAATGGGGCCAGCTGTGGTATAATGGGAGACAGCTGTGGTATAATGGGGCCAGCTGTGGTATAACAGGTGCCAGCTGTGATATAACGGGGCCAGCTGTGATATAACGAGGCCAGCTGTGATATAACGAGGCCAGCTGTGGTATAATGGGGGCCAGCTGTGGTATAACGGGGCCAGCTGTGATATAACGAGGCCAGCTGTGGTATAATGGTGGCCAGCTGTGATATATCGGGGCCAGCTGTGGTATAAACGGGGGCCAGCGGTGATATAACGGGGCCAGCTGTGATATAACGAGGCCAGCTGTGGTATAATGGGGCCAGCTGTGATATATCGGGGCCAGCTGTGGTATAACAGGTGCCAGCTGTGGTATAATGGGGGCCAGCTGTGATATATCGGGGCCAGCTGTGATATAACGAGGCCAGCTGTGGTATAATGGTGCCAGCTGTGGTATAACAGGGCCAGCTGTGGTATAACGGGGCCAGCTGTGGTATAACAGGTGCCAGCTGTGGTATAACGGGGGCCAGCTGTGGTATAACAGGTGCCAGCTGTGGTATAACGGGGGCCAGCTGTGGTATAACAGATGCCAGCTGTGGTATAACGGGAGACAGCTGTGGTATAACGGGGCCAGCTGTGATATATCGGGGCCAGCTGTGGTATAACGGGGGCCAGCTGTGGTATAACGGGGGCCAGCTGTGATATAACGGGGCCAGCTGTGGTATAACAGGTGCCAGCTGTGGTATAACAGGGCCAGCTGTGGTATAACAGGTGCCAGCTGTGGTATAACAGGGCCAGCTGTGGTATAACAGGTGCCAGCTGTGGTATAACAGGGCCAGCTGTGGTATAACAGGGCCAGCTGTGGTATAACAGGTGCCAGCTGTAGTATAGTGGGTGCCAGCTGTGGTATAACGGGGCCAGCTGTGGTATATCGGGGCCAGCTGTGGTATATCGGGGCCAGCTGTGGTATAACAGGTGCCAGCTGTGGTATAACGGGGCCAGCTGTGGTATAACAGGTGCCAGCTGTGGTATAACGGGGGCCAGCTGTGGTATAACAGATGCCAGCTGTGGTATAATGGGAGACAGCTGTGGTATAACGGGGGCCAGCTGTGGTATAACGGGGGCCAGCTGTGGTATAACGGGGCCAGCTGTGGTATAACGGGGCCAGCTGTG
The DNA here is from genome assembly GCA_033576535.1 of Allobates femoralis. Classification (NCBI taxonomy): domain Eukaryota; kingdom Metazoa; phylum Chordata; class Amphibia; order Anura; family Aromobatidae; genus Allobates; species Allobates femoralis. The sequence goes on from JARQOC010000001.1 coordinate 96,553,762, forward strand.
GTATAATGGGGGCCAGCTGTGATATATCGGGGCCAGCTGTGGTATAACGGGGGCCAGCTGTGGTATATCGGGGCCAGCTGTGGTATAACGGGGGCCAGCTGTGATATAACGGGGCCAGCTGTGGTATAACAGGTGCCAGCTGTGGTATAACAGGGCCAGCTGTGGTATAACAGGTGCCAGCTGTGGTATAACAGGGCCAGCTGTGGTATAACAGGTGCCAGCTGTGGTATAACAGGGCCAGCTGTGGTATAACAGGGCCAGCTGTGGTATAACAGTGCCAGCTGTAGTATAGTGGGTGCCAGCTGTGGTATAACGGGGCCAGCTGGGTATAACAGGTGCCAGCTGTGGTATAACAGGTGCCAGCTGTGGTATAACAGGGCCAACTGTGGTATAACGGGGCCAGCTGTGGTATAACGGGGCCAGCTGTGGTATAACGGGGCCAGCTGTGGTATAACGGGGCCAGCTGTGGTATATCGGGGGCCAGCTGTGGTATAACAGGGCCAGCTGTGGTATAACGGGGCCAGCTGTGGTATAACAGGTGCCAGCTGTGGTATAACGGGGCCAGCTGTGATATAATGGGAGACAGCTGTGGTATAACGGATTCTAGCTATGGTATAACAGGTGCCAGCTGTGGTACAATGGGGGCCAGCTGTGATATATCGAGGACGAGCTTTGGTGGAATGGGTGCCTACTGTGGTAAAACAGATGCCTGCTGTGATATAACAGGTACTACCGGTAGCTGTGGTATAACGGGTGCCTGCTGTGGTATAAGGTGCCAGCTGTGGTATGAGGTGCCAGCCTTGATAGCAAAAAAAAAATTCAAAGAAAATATTGTTTATTATGTTCTGAAGGTGTCCGATCTACAGTCATGGCCAAAGGTTTTGAGAATGACACCAAAATGCTATTTTCCCATGATCTGCTCCCTCTGGTTTTTATTTGTGTTTGTCTGATGTTTATATCACATACAGAAATATAATTGCAATCATATTATGATACCAAAAGGTTCTATTGACAGTTAGAATGAGTTAATGCAGCAAGTCAATATTTGCAGTGTTGCCCCTTCTTCTTCAGGACCTCTGCAATTCTCCCTGGCTGCTCTCAATCAACTTCTGGAGCAAATCCTGACTGATCGCCGTCCATTCTTCCATTCTTGCATAATCAATGCTTGCATTTTGGCAGAATTTGTTGGTTTTTGTTTGTCCACCCGTCTCTTGATGATTGACCACAAGTTCTCAATGGGATTAAGATCTGGGGAGTTTCCAGGCCATGGACCCAAAATCTCTGTTTAGTTCCCTGAGCCATTTAGTTATTACCTTTGCTTTATGGCAATGTGCTCCATCATGCTGGAAAAGGCATTGTTGGGCGCCAAACTGCTCTTGGACGGTTGGGAGAAGTTGCTCTTGGAGGACATTCTGGTACCATTCTTTATTCATGGCTGTGTTTTTAGGCAAGACTGTGAGTGAGCCGATTCCCTTGGCTGAGAAGCAACCCCACACATGAATGGTTTCAGTATGCTTTACAGTTGGCATGAGACAAGACTGGTGGTAGCGCTCACCTCTTCTTCTCCGAATAAGCTGTTTTCCAGATGTCCCAAACAATCGAAAAGGGGATTCATCAGAGAAAATGACTTTACCCCGGTCCTCAGCAGTCCACTCCCTGTACCTTTCCCCCAGTCCTCAGCAGTCCACTCCCTGTACCTTTCCCCCAGTCCTCAGCAGTCCACTCCCTGTACCTTTACCCCAGTCCTCAGCAGTCCACTCCCTGTACCTTTCCCCCAGTCCTCAGCAGTCCACTCCCTGTACCTTTCCCCCAGTCCTCAGCAGTCCACTCCCTGTACCTTTCCCCCATTCCTGAGCAAGCTCGGCACTGCTCGGCACTGCTGGTAGTCCCATCCCGCAGCTGAAACAGTTTTAGGATACTGTCCTGGCACTTACTGGTCTTTCTTGGGCGCCCTGGAGCCTTTTTGACAACAATGGAAGCTCTCTCCTTGAAGTTCTTGATGATGCGATAGATTGTTGACTGAGGTGCAATCTTTGTAGCTGCGATACTCTTCCCTGTTAGGCCATTTTTGTGCAGTGCAATGATGGCTGCACGTGTTTCTTTAGAGATAACCATGGTTAACTGAAGAGAAACAATGATACCAAGCACCAGCCTCCTTTTAAAGTGTCCAGTGGTGTCATTCTTACTTAATATGACTTAGGATTTGTGCCAGATCAGAGCAGCAATCTGCAAGCGCTGCATTTTGAAGTGATTGACCCTCATCAGTGCAGTGTATGGGATTCTGATTTGTATGAGAGGCTAAGATGAGGTCTGAGGGAATAGCTATTCTTAAGGAGATCAATCTGCCTGCCGGCATGAGAAATTTTATAGCCACAATGTTCCTCTGGCAAATATGCAAATTGTCACTTCAGTCCCATACACTGCACTAATGAGGGGCAATCACCCCGAAATGCAGCATCTGCAGATAGGATTTGTGCCAGATCAGAACCCCAAAGTCATAATAAAAGGCTAGTTAAAGAGTCAATTATGGTTTGTAAGATTGCTGCCTTCAATAGGTGGCATTTGAGTTCATCTACTTTCTCACTGAAGTGACAAATTGCATTAGACTTTTTTTTGTAATAGTATTCTCAGATTTTCCAATTAGTTCTCGTGTCCCCCCTCCCCTAGGCTTCTATACTTGGGTGTTGACTACAACCCCTTGCACCTATTGTAGTTACACCCCTGCCCTTCCTATATAACGTACCTGGGTACTATTCCATTATCTGAGCTAAGAATGATAACCATACAGTATTCATCACTTCGCCTCTGTAGCATAATCTGAGCACACTCAGATGGCAATTCTCAGCAGAGCCCGGTGGTGCATTTTCCTAGTACACAGTTCAATGCAGCAAGATATCCGGTGGACAGCAAAAGGGGGATGCCACAAACATTTACAGCTGGTTAAGCGCAATAGCCAAGTCCTGATAGTGGAGCTTCTTCCTCATCACCGATCTCCGATGTCCTGAGTAGGAGTACACACCAAAAATGTGCAGACTTGATAATGGAGGTATGACATCTGGATAAGAGAAACTTGTGGTAATGACTTGTGACGGGTGATAAGTTTTATATAAAGGGATTAAAATGTGTTTTACAAAATTAGAAACAAATGAAAGCTTTATTGCAGAAACAGTGCCTCTCCTGTTTGTGGCTGGAATTGCAGCTCAACCACATTTGTTTTTGTTTTGTTTTTTCAATAAAGCTGTAGACACAGCGCACAGGCAGATGGACTATTACTTATTTAAAGAAGACTGTCCAGACCCATCATCAATTCCCCTCCCCTCGCCGCACAGAAAGCACACCAACAACAGTTATTTTTCAATGCTTTAATGAGAGGTATCAACATAACACCTTACTCATGACTTGTTGTAAACACATTCATTGTGTATTACTTTTTTCTTTTGTGGATAAATCAAAGGCCGCAGCTCAAGCAAGGCACAAATCCGCCAGATCACGTGAGTGCAGGAGTCGTCTGCCACTGGCCGTCCAGCGCAGGATACCTCTCAAATCACTCTCTCCACCGCCACGGAGGAGCGAAAGCAACGCCTGAGCTGCGACCCCCACCAGGAGAGAGCACAAGGCTTGTTCAAAACCAACCCGGAGCACGGACAAGAAAATGTCGGTGCCAATACCATGCAGATGTACTTCGTTAGACAGCTTCGAGAAACTAGGGTCAGATTCTAGCTGCAAATGCCTACTGATGTATACCAATGTAGTTGGCAATGATAAGTATTACATCCCCTTGAATTAACGAAAAAATTAGAAAGCGGCTATCAAGGTACGCCAATCATATACTGGCGCAAAAATCCATCCAGATGCCTGGCTGGACTATGCTGGGAACGACCATGCGAATAACTGACTCCAATTCAAAAAATAAAAACGTGGAATTTAACCATAATAGCTCTTGCATATTACAACAGCTCCACAGGGTAAAACAAGGCTGAGGATGCCATGACCCATGTGGATGATGAGGGCGAGCAGGCCGGAAAGGGGCCTAGCAATTACACTACTTCAAGTGTCGTTCAACACCATTTTATCTTCTTCCTTCCCCATGAAACTTCGAGCCCAAAAACCAAATGATCTTCCTCCGGCGGAAATTTCTACCCACTGAGCGGCCCAGATATATAAATACACCGTATACACCATGGTACAAGATCTTCTTACTAAGGACCGACACCATCTGAAAAGAAACAACAGTTAGTAATCTCACCATCGCATAAAACATTATTGTAGGGGGGCGTGGCCTGACCATGGCTGGGTGAAGACGTGTCTTTGCTGAGCTCTGCAGACCCGGGACTCTATTACTCAGACTTTACCCACCATTAGCCCTAAAATGTCCAGAAGGAAGAAGGTGGACGACCCTACAAACAATACAGCCCCACAAAAAAGACAGGAGACCCGCGCAGACATCTCTAAACTGTTCCAAGCTGCAGGAGGCAAAACGGCGCGCTCGCCAGTAATGGCGTCGGGGGCGGCACAGAAACAGACCCCGCCGCCACAGCAGCCGTTACAGCAGAGGAGCCCGCGGTGCTCGGGAGCTGGGAGCCAGCACAAAGATGCGCAACAGAGCAAAGGAGAGGCGGTAAGACGATCAGCGCCCCAGCAGACTCAGACAGGCAGCATGCAGCCTGCAGACATGAGAGAGGAAGATGGCGCAGAGTTAGGGAAGCGGGCCCCCCCTGATGAGACTCATGTGTTGGTGCCCTCCTCCACACTGCAGAATGTCCCTCAGTCTGAGCTACAGGCAATCAGAAACATGATCGCTGCACTCCCATCAAAACAAGATATTGATAATATCGTAGCCCGCATGGAGGCTTCTCAAGAGAGAGCACTCTGCTCCATAAGAGAGGACATTGATATCCTTAAGCAGAAAACTACCAATACAGAGGGGTCCTTGGTCACCATAGATGACAGAGTTACTGCTTTAGAAAAGGAGATGTCACCATCTCATGCTTATACAGTTGCCTTCATTATACAGTCAGACGATCAGGAAAACAGAGAAAGGCGTAACAATATAAGACTAAAGGGGATTCCTGAGTCTGTGTTGACACCTGACCTCCTAGAGACTGTTATGAGCATCTTCAATACAGTCATGCAGCAACCTCCTGACTCAACGTATAAAGTCGATAGAATCCATAGGGTTTCCAGACCAGCACCTATTGACCCTATTAACCCGAGGGATGTTCTGTGTAGGTTGCATAACTATACGGACAAAGACGCCATCGCTCGGGCGGCCTGGCAATATGGAAACGTATTGCTGGATGATGCTACCATTAGACTGTTCCCAGATGTTTCCAGTCTTACACTATACCTGAGACGACAACTCCGTCCTTTGCTCCTCAAGGTGAAAGAAGCGGGAGCTACGTATAGATGGGGACATCCCTTTCACTTGATAGTGAGGAAAGAAAAGAAAGTGTTCTACTTGTGGCGGAGAGAGGATCTGGATGATCTCTTTGCTTTTTTACACATTCCGCCCATTCCGATCCCTGACTGGCTTTCACTGGAAGGTCTCAGGAAATTTACGGCGCTGCGACGTGACCCACAGTACATTACAGGAGACTTACGTGGTAAGAACAGAGAGCCCAGACGTAGCCCTCGACCGTCATCTCAGGTGTCTGGATCCTCAAGTCCAAGACGACAGAGGAGAAGATCCTATGAGGACTTGCCAACATGAGAGTCCTAGACACCTTTCCTGGAGCTGATTGAGATGTCTGAGGTTTTTTGTCCCGGATCTTACCCAGAAATACCCTGGACTGGTCTGCCGGGCAACATTTGCTATAAAAAGATAGTGTAATTGGTATATGCAACGAATTTATTGAGTGTTTGTTGTCACTTTATCTCTCTTTTTTGTCTTAATTTTTTCTTGTTGACTTTATAAGAAGTTGATGATGTGGAGTGAAGAGATGACCTTGGTGATATATAGGAGTCCTGGGTCTGCGGATCGTTGCCTTTTGGTCAGTTACGATCCCTACGACTCTCTCTCATTTTCTTTTCCTTTTTCTTAAGAGAGAGTTGATTTGCTGGCTTGACCGGCTTAGACTAAAATAGTCTTTTTCTGCCTTTTAGCCTTTTATTCTTCTACACCCCCCTCCCCTCTTGCCTCCCCCTCTCTCCTGAACCTTTGACCCCTTCTTCCCTGAAGTTCCAAGTTTGTGGAAGTGAACAATATGTCACATAGCACCTTATCTGCTATTCAAATTGGCACGCTGAATGTGCAAGGTCTACATGATGCAGGGAAAAGATCTATTTTGTTTAACTATTTGAAAACTAACAAAATACATATTGCTTTTCTTCAGGAGACTCATATGTGTGAGAACAAGCCTTATAAACTCTCCAGTCACTGGTTTCCTTCGTCATACCACAGCTTATCTAATAATTCACATTCTTCTGGCTCCAGTATCGTGATATCGAGATCAATACCATGGGAATTTCTGGACTCCTACAGTGGTGAAAACGGAAGACTCCTTATGGTTAAAGGTAAGATCGCCTCCAGAACATATACATTTGCCTCGCTATACCTCCCTAACTCTGGTCAGATTACAACGCTCCTGCAGTTCTTAGAAAAAATTGAGGTCTTCGCAGAGGGAACACTGGTCCTAGGGGGAGATTTCAATGTCACACTCGACCCAGATCTTGACACGTCTCGGGGTAGGTCTAGTCTGTCTAAAGCAGCTATCAGACGGTTGAACAGAGCGCTTCATGATCACCAATTACTAGATGCTTGGCGCCTTTTGTTCCCTACCTCTAAAGACTACACCTTCTACTCTCCAATACATGACGTATATTCTAGACTTGACTTCTTTCTTCTGAGACACACTGATCTGACACAACTAATAGATGCTTCTATTGAGCCGATTTCCTTCTCAGACCATGCCTTGGTTAGGATTTCCCTTATGCTCCAATCCCCGATTCCAAGACAGTGGCAATGGAGGCTAAACGCTTCTTTATTAGACGACACAGTAGTCCTGGCAGACGTATCTAAAACATTGAAGGACTACTTTGATTTGAACATTTCCACAGACGTGACACCTGGGGGGTGGTGGGAGGCTCACAAGTGTGTAGTTCGAGGTATCTTAATACAACATGGAGCCCGATTAAAGAAAAATAGAGGTGCAGAAATCCAAGATCTTATGACCAAACTGAGAGATCTTGAAACTAGGCATAAACGTCACTCCCTCCCCGATCTGAAGAGAGAACTATTAGATGTTAGAGAGAAGCTACGCACTACTTTACTATATAAGGCAAAAGGAGTACTTGCTAGATGCCGTAGACATTTCTATGAATACGGGAATATGTCTGGTAGAGCTTTGGCAAGGGCCTCTAGAATCTGTAGAGCTACTACGTACGTTTCTGAGATATCACACCCACGATATTGCTGAGGCATTCAAACATTATTATACCGCTTTGTACAACTTAGACACGAATAAAACGCCGGTAGCATTGAATACACTTACTTCACGCATAAGGAAGTATATCGAATCCTCGGCTATGCCGAAATTGGCGGATTCAGTTTCGCAATCCCTGGAGATGCCTATCTCAGACCAAGAGATTGAAGAGGCGCTGTCTTCATCTAAATCGGGGAAAGCACCTGGCCCAGATGGGTTTACGGTTGTCTATTATAAAAAATTGAAGGACTCTCTATTGCCACACCTGAAAGCCTTTTTTAATGCCATGGCGATATCTACACCACCCAAAGATGCATTAAGAGCTAATATAACAGTGATTCACAAACCAGGGAAAGATCCTCTGTTATGCTCCAGTTATCGCCCGATATCCCTGTTGAATGTGGATATTAAGCTTTTTGCTAAAATTCTGGCGGCAAGACTCTCCCAGTTCATTCCGGACTTGATTCACCCAGATCAGACGGGATTTGTCACGGGTCGTGAGGCCAGGGACAACACCACCAAAGCTGTAGACTTAATTTATACAGCCAAGACATCTAAAACCCCGCTGATGTTGTTATCTACAGACGCAGAAAAAGCGTTTGATCGCGTTCATTGGACTTTTATTAAAGAGACATTGTCTCACATCGGATTGGGAGCTAAGATGCTTGGTTGGGTGTTGTGTCTGTACTCCGTCCCGTCGGCAAGAGTGAGGGTCAACGGGATCCTTTCGGAGTCATTTGATATTAACAATGGCACGCGTCAGGGATGCCCGTTGTCCCCACTAATTTTTATTATGACTCTAGAGCCATTATTGCGTCGTGTCCGAATGAATGGGGATATTTCAGGCATGCAGGTAAAATCGGGTGTACATAAAATTGCGGCATATGCAGACGATCTCCTGTTCTTTCTAACAAATCCAGAGATTTCTCTTCCCATTTTATTGAAAGAATTAGAGACATATTATACTCTTTCCAACTTTAAAATAAATAGATCAAAATCTGAGGCACTAAATGTGTCGCTTCCCCCGAACCAAATAAATAGAATACACAACGACTTTTCATTTCATTGGTCGCCTAAAAATCTTCGTTACTTAGGGGTACAGATTACTCCAGATGTTCAAGATCTGTATAATGCAAATTTTCCTTCACTTCTGCGGTCAATTAAAGCAGATTGTGAGAGATGGCTATTGTCTACTTTCACGTGGTCTGGTAGATGCCAGCTTTTCAAAATGAATATTCTCCCAAGGATATTATACTACCTACAGACATTACCTATTACCATTCCACTATCCTTCTTTACGACAATTGCGCAACTGCAGACAAAATTCATCTGGAGTAACTCGAAACCATGTCTAGCGAGATCAATCCTGCATAGACGCAAAAAAGATGGTGGAGTAAATCTCCCAAATATCAAACTGTACTATATAGCCTCCCACCTCACGCGGGTAATAGATTGGTGTAGGCAGGGTACAAACAAACTGTGGGTACAAATCGAACAAGATTCTACTCCTTTCAGACTCCAAACGCTACCCTGGGTGTCACTTCGGAAAGAAGAGTCATTGTATGACCACCCGACAATCGGGTCCACTCTCAAGATTTGCGATCACACATTAGTTAGATCCTTAATGATACTATCTGCCTCTGTCTTGAGTCCGATCCTTAGTCACCCGGACTTTAGACCGAGTCTTGATGACCCTGTGTTTCAACGCTGGATTAAAGCGGGTCTAGATAGGATTGAAAAATGGAGTGAGGGAGAAACCTGGCCAACCATCGAACAACTTAATTCAATTACATACCCGACGGCTCTGGGTTTCTGGAGATGTGTACAACTTGTGCATTACCTTCATGGACTTCCTCCTAAGAGGTCATATATACGCCCTAAGACACTGTTTGAATCCCTATGCTTCACCACAGTTGACTGCAGGCACGCCTTATCACAGACATACGCGTGTTTGATCTCTCCCCCGGACCTCCCGACTCCCCATTTCATGCTGCGATGGGAGACAGATTTAGGTCTCAAACTGTCAACAGAACAGAGATCTGCAATCTATACTTTAGCTCACTCTACTTCAATAAGCTCAAAACTGCAGGAGGCAAATTATAAATTACTGACGAGATGGTATAGAGTCCCAGCTCATTTGCATAGACTCTTCCCTTCTATAGACCCGAAGTGTTGGAGGTGTGGTGGGGCGGATGGTACACTACTTCACGTGTTCTGGGAATGTGCGAAGCTCCAACCATTTTGGACAGAGGTGACAAGGATCACAAGGCAAGTTACGGGATACTCGGATGACTTAGGTCCAGGCCTCTTCATGTTACACCACTGTGGGATCCCTCCAAATAAATATAAACACACACTGTTGAGGTTCTTAGTCATGGCTGCGAGATCCTGCATCCCGATGCTTTGGAAAAAGGAGACGTGTCCTTCTGTGACTATGTGGATAGAGAAGGTGAATGACCTCATGCATCTCGAGGACCTGACATCAGCTATACATGACTCATATGAGAAGTTCAGAAACACGTGGTTTAGCTGGATGAGTTTCCAACAATCTGATCTGTATAAGACTCACAGAGGATCCTGAAGAGCTTGCTCCTGGAGACTGGTTGGCTAATGGGTGCGATAGAGAGTTTCTTTAATTCCACTAGGGTTGGAAACTTCCCGGGAACCCTACCTTTACCTTCCTCTCCACCCCTCTTAATCCCTCCCCACCCATCCTATCCCCGTTCTGGTATAGTCTTTTCTTTCTCTCTTTGCTTTCTACCTTTCCTTTTTACTTTTTATTTTTCTCTATTATTGGTAATAGACGGTGTCTATGGAGTAGGTAATGCTTGATTTATGACATTGAATGGCAAACAACTCTGATTTGTTATATCAGACAGGTTGATTCTCTTGCCAGGGTTAGTTTTAATATTGTTATAGTAAATTGAACATGCTCTTCAAGCTCAATGTATTATCAGCAACCGTCATGTGATTCAATCAAAGAGACGTATATTTGGTATGATCAGTTCTCGTATTTGCAAGATGATTAAAGTTGTAAGTTTTTTCTTTTGTAACTTTAAAACGAAAATAAAGAATTATAATAAAAAAAAAAAAAAAAACACATTATTGTAAAGAAATGCCTCTCGTTCTTCCACTTTCTTTTCTTTTCTTTTTTTTTGTTTTTTATTTTATTATTATTTAATACATTCTTTGTGATTCACTTTTCCGAGAGAAGGATTGTAAGGTTCACGCTAGCAGCAAGCCACAATCATCAGTGCTAGCAAAACAAACGCCCAGAACAGATCACCCACCCGTAATGGCTCAGCATAACCCGCATTCACTTCAAGCCTTGAAACACCTAAACAACTCAATTCCTAAACTATACTCAGACACACCGGAGCGGCACCAACGTATACCTATATATATATATATATATATATATATATATATATATATATATATATATAATATATATATATATATATATATATATATATATATATATATATATATATATATATATATATATATATATATATATATATATACACACACATATATATATATACACCCATACCCGTATACACACATATATATATATATATATATATATATATATATATACACATATACACCTATACATAAACGCACACACATATACCCAAATACATGCACTCTTATATCCGTGTACTCCCGTACACACCTGAATACCCATATGGACGCGCGTCACCCACACCCGTACCCACTACTTATACATACCATACCAAAACATTCCCCACAAATACTCCAATAATAACATTCGCTAACAGATTCACACTTTAGCAATTCGCCCCAATATCAGAAACTCAAAGAAGGATGCTGCGCAGACCACACACTAGCTCTACACATTGAATCACCCCTGCATGCGCGGTTTAGTAACAACTCCTACCCAACTGAATGGATTCCAGATTCCTAGGGAAGAAAATGACACCCCCATCAACATGTATGAGGGTAGAAAAGGTGACAGTGGGGGGTCCGTAAAACGCGCCCAATTTCGAAGCCGTAAGTCGTGGCCAAAAGCAGCCTGGTAATAACACTAACAATACTTCCGATAAATAGCAAGACATGTCATTCACACCGAACCTGCTACCTCCCCTGCCATGCCTTTATTGTCAACAAACTGCTAATGAATATTTAACGCCGAGCTGGACAAACCTGGGGTTGCCGGCATGCAATGGAGCGACCAGTAGCGTCCAATATTAAGGAATCCTAGAACAAACTGGATAAAACCCCACTATGTATACCGTGTAGAGCAGATCTTACCCTAAGTTCCGCAGTAACAGATCACTGGCAATATCCGGAGTGTGGCACCCTCCAGATAAAGAACAGGTAATCAAGCAGCTTCCCTTTCAGCATCATTAAATAGATCCAGAATGCCATAAGCTACACAGTATCAGGAAAAAACTGCCCATGACCACAGATGGGTTCCAGCACCTTCAGAGAGAAACCGGTCAATAAACACTTTCCAGTTTAGCAGTAGTACACAATTCCCGGAATTCTGAAATGAAAAAACACAAATCAGGTACCGCATTACTGATAACCCAAGCATGACAGCCCCTAAACGTAATGTCAAAGGTCATCATATTACATCTACAATCTTGTCAGATCCTTGACCCAGAGCGACAAACTAGGTGTTATCCTGCAGACCTCACACCTGACGTATCGGGATACAGCTGAGGTGCTCCAGAAACCAATACCAATGACTAGAATTAGACCGAGGTGTATATGCCACTCGCCAGAATGAAATAGACCAGCATTTTATGAGTGCAAAATCACCTCTAGAACCTAAAGAGCACTCAGAAACAAAGTGAAGTGTGCTTTTTTGCTCACTCTTTTTTTTTTTTTTTTAAATAATTCATTTTACCAGTCCCAAAAGAACAAATACGGACACTTAACCAAGCAAAGCTCATTCAGCAATGTACCATACCTTGTTTTCATGTGAAAAACAACTTTCGACCTGGCCGCATTGGCTGTGCACCTTTTTTTTTTTTTCATTTATTTATGTAATTAATTATTTATATAACTTTTATGGTATGTCCTATGAACAATATCCCGTAGGATGGGTTTAAAGGTTTCCAAGTACATCTTGGTGTATAACAACCGCTTATGCAGTGAAGCGCAAGACGCCCCCATGCAGGCTGGTGATGACTAATGGGAAAATTCTACGCATTAATCAACCGGCGTGCAGGGCATCTACCGCGAGGTAGTTTAAATGGGCAAGAGAAACAGGGAAATCACCTGCGGAATTTTATTTAATTTATCTATATATATATTTATTTAATTTATTTATTTATTTATTTTTGATTGAAAAACAAACCACAAAAACCATTATCGGAGATTATCTTCTGAACCCGACAAATTGGTTTGGCTTCGGGAAGAATTGCACCCGGCACAACATGACCCAAAATTCCTATGGGAAGTGCAGGCATGTGATTGTCTCTAAGAAACATCAGGAATCGTGATAACGTGTCAATCGCCCGATGGATGAAGCAGGAGGAGGGCAGTACAGGCGCGTTGGAGGGTCAAAAGGAGACCGGATTGGTCACCAGTGGCAGGGCAGCCTCAAATATAATGAATTGCGTGGCCTGAGGTGAAAAGAACTACAGATCGCCTCACCGGGATACTGCTAAAAATGACTGGACCGGGTGGGTTAAGGGGTGCGAATAGCCTGCATATCCCATAGTAAAATGGAAACCGCAATAAGAGGGGAGGGCTGTCCTAAATATAACTATTTAATTATGCATGTAACATATATATACCTATCTGTAGTCATACACACACATCTACGCATACATATATATACATACACACACACATATATATACATATATATATATATATACATATACACATACACATACATACACACAAATACATGCCTATACACACACCCATACATATACATACATATATATAAGCATACATATGCGTACACATACATCCATACCCTATCTATGTGCGTGTTGTAGGAATTTGGGAGGGGGGGGGGTTGTTACAAATTTGAAAATCATCTTAAGTTTCTTATATCTGCATGTCACCATTCATAACCATTCCTCTATTTGTTCTCCATTAAACTCCATCGGGCATCTCATGCTACATCATCCAGCTCTGCCCCTACCAAACTATATTACTACTTACCAACAAGACCAGGACTGGAAGCTTGATAAATCCTCCGCCAATGAGAGACGCGGGTAGAAATACGGATCAGTCCTGAGACACCACGGAAAACCCTGCAAAGGAATAAATCTTCACAGCGAAGAACAGGAAAGATGGATCCATCCATCCTCTCTGGAGCAACACCTACTGAGTTACAATGAAAGCTGAAGTCATTAATGGAAGGCTCCTCTCACTGCTGTGTAATAAAGAGTACCTTGAGGAACAGGTGCCGCACCCATGCTTTTCATGGGCCAGAGATCCATCTCCTCAGAAGCTAATAGAGGGGATACACTAGCTGTACATCTGCACTAACATGTCTACCTGCTCCACAAGTCATGGCTGGGGCAGGGGATACTGTATCATGGGCTGCAGGGCCAGGGAGCTTAATGCCACACTCTAGTTACAGAGGTGGCTGATTATTGAGAGGATGGGGGAAGGGGGGGGGGGCAGAGGGCAACTAATTTATGTGTAAAATCACTACCTGCTTACATATGGAAGGAATTGAATGCCCCAACTGAGTTCTCACAAGCACCTGTACAGCCCTCTGCTAGATACTTTGTGTACAGTGGAGCTGCCTCCTGGAGGGGCTGGTAGTCTGTGTGAGACTCACAGTGTAAATAAGTGCTGCAGCTCCTGACCCAAAATCTCCTGTGTGCAGCCAGGTCGGGGGAGGGGTGATAAGAGCAGGCACTATGTGTAAAACATGAATACTGCAGTGAATCTAGCTGCGGTGTCCTAATCTACCTCCCTCTAATGCAGCCAGGGTGAGTGCATAACATTCCCAGCAGCATGAGGTGCACATTAGGTCACCTGCTGCCGGCCAGCTGCACCGCGCTACCCAGTCTGACGATGGGCGTGCAGTCACGCTGGGTACAAAGTGGGGGGTGGCTGACCCCACTGCAGAGCGAGCGCAGGGTCTGCGCCTGCTCTGCTCACTAAATATCCCCTGGCTCAAATGCTGCAGCAGGCGGGAAGGTTTGAACGATTCCTGTCAGCCATGCTGCCGCCTTTGTGCCTCGCCAGAGAGGACACCAAGGACGCTGAAAGCCCAGCAAACCGGCGGCCTCCTCCCTCACGATTCTCTCCCTTACCGCAGTTCCAGCGGATCCATCTGTTCCAGCAGCCATTCTGCCCTGGGTTAAGATGGGAGGAGAGACAAACTGCTCTTTGGGCAAGCAGCAGGGGAAAAGACAAGATGGCTGAAACCCAGAGCATATATAACAGGTGGGGGTGGTTAGGCAAATAAGGGGGGTGTGACAGACAAACAAATCAGCCACTGTAAGGCGAGGAGGAGGGGGAGAGAGGAATTAACCCCATGAGGGCTGGACAGTCAGGTGGCAGTGGGTAATCCACAGTGCCACACAGATGCCATGTGTTTCTAATTCTGCAGTTATAAATGTAAGATTTACTTTATGTGACACAAATATAAGGTCTGACAACAAATGTATCAGTTTACATTCCTTGGATAGATCATCACTTCGATATGGGTTGAACCCCCACCGGTCTACTGAAATGGGGGATAAACATCAGTACTGAGCAGAAGCCACTAGGTAATGTATTGGGCTGCAGCGTTACCCCTCCATACATCACTTATACCCAGCCACTGCTTGTGCAGATTTCAGCTGCCCAGTGGGGATGCTACATATCGGACAACCTCTGATCTCATATTTATGACTTCTGTTAAGTCTCTGAAATTTTAAAGAGGATACAAAAGAGAAAAAAAAACTGCACAGCACTCACAGACAATGTGAACTGGTGCCAGCAGGGATGCTGGATCAATATACTAGAAAAAAAACCTTGCAGCACTCAGCTACTACCAATGATGTCTTTTTTCTTTTTTCTCTTTTGTATCGTGTGGAGTGGCTGGCTCCATTACTGCAATGTGCACCCTCGTTGCAAACAGGTGATCTAGGGTCTAGATGGTGTCCGCCCACTTAGTAGTGGGGTAGGGTGGACAAGGAGGACTTGGGTGTCAGCGATAGGACTCGTCGGACCTGAAGTCACTTTGTCGCAGTCGACGAGCAAGCAGACATTGGCCAATGTGTGTACTAAGAACTTCAGATTTAAAAAAAATAATAAGAATTTTGAGTTTTTTGGAAAAAAACGTAAGTTTTTTAATTTTTTCTCATATATATATAGCTTGTCAGCATATGTACATCATTGGTAGTAGCTGAGTGCTGCAAGGTTTTTTTCTAATATATTGATCCAGCATCCCTGCTGGCACCAGTTCACATTGTCTTTGAGTGCTGTGCAGTCTTTTTTCTCTCTTTTTTTTCTCTTTTGTATTCTACCATTTATCTAGCTATATTATCTTATCTGTCTATCTATCTGATTTTCTATCTATCCTAACTTTATGGGAAAAGTGGATCTGAAAATTGCCAAAGTGACAGACCCTTTTCTGAAATGGTTAATTCCCAAAGTGAAAAAACGGATCACTTTACAAGTGCCATGTGTGAATGACAAAAATGAAAACCCATAGACTTTGCTGGAAATTCATTTGAGTGATCCGTTTTATGCAGTGTGCTGCAAAAAAAGATCAAAAAATGGATTAAAAAATGCACAGCCTGGATGTAGCCTTCTGTTAGTAATTTTTCGGCTTCCGCTAATGTGACGACTACAAAGGGACGGATTCCTCCCCTCTGTCAACGAGCGTCAGAGCCGACATCACGCTGATTGACAGCTGGCTCCCCCAATCAGGTAGCGAGGAGCTGGCTGTCAATCAGCGTGATGTCAGCAGTCCCACACACTTCCACAGATTGGAGTGGAAAAACCACGTTGCACTGTGTTTACGCTGCCATGCTGCCCCCGGCAGGAGCAATTTGTGACTGCTCTGTGCCAGGGGTGAATAGCCAGGACTGGTGCCAGCAACAAAAAGCAGGTAGGTGGCAGCTACCCGCCTGTTGGTGCTTAGTCACATTATATAATATATATACTTTTGCTATACTTCAACATATCATATAAATATATATATATATAAAATATAAATATATATATATTTATTATATATATATTTAATAATAAAAAGAAAATATACCGTATATACTCGCGTATAAGCCGAGTTTTTCAGCCCAAAAATTGGGCTGAAAAGTACACCCCTCGGCTTATACGCGAGTCAGTGACGGCAGCCCTAGCAGCCCCAGTAATGCAGGGCCCCACCAGCCTGACTCCGGTCACCTGTAAAGCAAATTATACTTATCACTGTCCCGCTGTCCGCGCCCGCCGCTGCCGACATCCGCGATCCTCCATCTTCATGCGTCTTCTTCCTGTTTCCTGTGTTCGTCGCAGCCAATGACGTCATTACCGGCGCCGAACACAGGAAACAGGAAGAAGACGCATGAAGATGGAGGATCGCGGATGTCAGCAGCGGCGGGCGCGGACAGCGGGACAGTGATAAGTATAATTTGCTTTACAGGTGACCGGAGTCAGGCTGGGGGGGCCCTGCATTACTGGGGCTGTATATACTACTGGGGCTGCCTGTAAACTACCACTGGGGCTGTATATAATACTGGGGCTGCCTGTAAACTACCACTGGGGCTGTATATAATACTGGGGCTGCCTGTAAACTACCACTGGGGCTGTATATAATACTGGGGCTGCCTGTAAACTACCACTGGGGCTGTATATAATACTGGGGCTGCCTGTAAACTACCACTGGGGCTGTATATAATACTGGGGCTGCCTGTATACTACCACTGGGGCTGTATATACTACTGGGGCTGTATATACTACTGGGGCTGCCTGTATACTACCACTGGGGCTGTATATACTACTGGGGCTGCCTGTATACTACCACTGGGGCTGTATATAATACTGGGGCTGCCTGTATACTACCACTGGGGCTGCCTGTATATTACCACTGGGGCTGTATATAATACTGGGGCTGCCTGTATACTACCACTGGGGCTGTATATACTACTGGGGCTGCCTGTATACTACCACTGGGGCTGTATATAATACTGGGGCTGCCTGTATACTACCACTGGGGCTGTATATACTACTGGGGCTGCCTGTATACTACCACTGGGGCTGTATATACTACTGGGGCTGTATGTACTACCACTGGGGCTGTATATACTACTAGGGCTGTATATACTACTGGGGCTGCGTGTATACTACCACTGGGGCTGTATATACCACTGGGGCTGCTGCTGTATACTACCACTGGGGCTGCTGTATATACCTCTGGGGCTGCTGTATACCACACTGCTGGGGGCTGTATAACCTGTGCTGGGGTCCACCCTCGGCTTATACACGAGTCAATAGATTTTCCCAGGTTTTGGGGGCAAAAGTAGGGGGGTCGGCTTATACACGAGTATATACAGTGTATATATATATATATATATATATATATATATAAAAAATATATAAATATGTATATTTATATGATATGTTGAAGTATAGCAAAAGTATTTTAACATTTCTGTTTTCAGTAAACTTGTCCCTAGGCACAGTTCACTGTAAATAAACAAGCCTAGCGTTGCTTACCCTCCCCGGGTCCAGTGCTGAGCGTCTATTGTTAGCAGAGTTAACATCACATTAACAGTACAGGAACCAATTCTCAGCTCAGCGTCTCGTGCCGCGTATGTCAGCAGAGCCACTGAGTACAGTGATTGGATGCAGCTTTACAGACAAACTAGTGAGATTGAGACAGCACAAAATGCATCACGGTCACTGGGAAAAGTAAGTAAAGCTGTTTATATTTTTTACACTTAACTGTGCCGAACTGTATCACAGTCAAAATTTTTAAGGTGGGATGGTTTACCCCAGTATAGTAGAATAGTGCGCTGGAGTATGATGCGCCAAATTCATTGAGACAAGAAAGTCCCAAAGGAAATCTGCCACTAGGTTTTGCTACTTCATCTTAGATTAACATAATGTAGGAAAAGAGACCCCAATTCCAGCAATGTTATCACTTTGATCAGAGTTCTTTGATGTAGCATGTAGCAGAGCTCAGTTATCTAACCCCACAGCTTTCTGTGCATATTGTCTATTGACAATAAGTTGCTTATCAGAAGAGGGGTGAGGTTGAACCAGGTCTCACTTGCACTGCAGTCCTGGCAGTGATTATCTTCATTGTATGGAAACGACACACAACCTTATAAGTGACACATGCAGTAAGGGTGCCTTCACATTTGCATATGGGAAGGCAGCGTATTGCTGCGTTCCCATACGCAGTCAAACGCATGCGCACTGCGTTCCTATGTTTAACATAGGAACGCATAGTGCCTGCGTTTGGGTGCGGATGCGGACGATATCTGCTCCTTCCGGTGTCCAGCATCCGCACCCGGGACGCAGCATGTTGGGTTTTTTTGTGCGTTTGGGGACCTTGGAAAATCAGCAAGCGTCCCCAAGCGCACAAAAAAAGCATTGCCTTCAATGGGTCCGCAGTGTCCTCTGCATGACACCGCAGGAGAACGCTGCGGACCCATTGAAAAATCTCCCGGTGGCCGCCGGTGATGTCACAGGAGCTCACCGACGGCCACCGGGAGATCAACTGGAGCCTCTGCTGTCCTCCTCCTCCCCGCCGCCTGTAATGTGCTAGCGATGTCGGCGGGGAGAACAGCTGATCTGACAGCTGTTTGAATCTTCCCGCGCCGACATCTCCTCTCAGTGTCGGCGCGGGAAGATTCAAACAGCTGTCAGATCAGCTGTTCTCCCCGCCGACACGTCCCGGTGCTTACCGGCGGCGGGGAGGAGGAGATCTCCGGCGCTGAACTCCTCCTCCGGCCCGCCCACGGACAGCGCCGATTGGCTGCCGGGCTCCCTAGTGATGTGTCCGCAGGCGGACATTATCCGCTGCGGACACATCATTTCCCCACTGCTTTTGACAGCGTTTGTGTCTGCATGCCATCAGCATGCAGACACAAACGCTAATGTGAAGCCAGCCTAACTAAATTCACTGTTTTAGCTCCTACATCCTGCTGTCTTCAGATTACATAGCAAAAACCTGCTGACAAATTCTTTAATGAATTTGACGCATCTTTTATTTTCAGTGCAACACAACAAGGAATGTATGCCGGTCAGTAAACTCGTGTTGTAATTTAGAGAAGTTTTTTTTATGTGAATTATGATAAATTTGTCAGCTGTGCTTGGCCATGTCCCTTTTCTGGTACACAATCTACTTTTCAAAAAGTTGCATCAAAATGACAATTGTAAAATTCTTGTGCAGCTATAAAATGACAAAAAAAAAAATCAAATCCAGGGATGGTGTCTAGACAGTCCGCGCTGCTTTAAATAATCAGTCACAAGTCTTTAGGTAAAAGACCCCCCTTCTTTATTTCCACCTACGCATTTCAGTGCCACTCCGGGCACCGTCATCAGGGTTACCCTGATGACGGTGCCCGAAGTGGCACTGAAACGCGTAGGTGGAAATAAAGAAGGGGGGTCTTTTACCTAAAGACTTGTGACTGATTATTTAAAGCAGCGCAGACTGTCTATACACCATCCCTGGATCTGATCATCTTTACACATGCTACGTGGTGGTGGAGGTCCTGCAGCAGATTATAAACTACATGCAATAAAAACTAGTTGTGGGTGCACACAACTAGACCAGGTGAGTGCACCTCTTTTTGATCTGAGTGTGGAATCAGTGTCATATTGATAGGGCACTTTTGCGCCTCGCTTGTCTCTTTTATTGTTTTCTATAAAAAAAATCAATGGGGATTTGGTTATCATTATTTAAGTGCAAAGACCTGATTAGTGGTTCAGTAGTGTAGGTGTTATCATTATGCCCCTGCTATAATAAAAATCAGCTCTCCAGAAACTACACAGCAACCAATCTGAATATTCAAAACTGCTGGGAAGAGAGCAAGCAGCCGGAAGCAATAATGAGCCTAACTGTAGACACTGCAGATAAGGGTAAAGCCGCACTAGCGTCAAACTCGCGCAAGTGCAACATGAGAAAATTTCGCAATGCACTCGGACTAATGTAGGCCCCTTTCACATCAGCATTTTTGGCTGATTGTGGCAGATCCGGCAGATTTACTTGCGGAGGTGAGAAAAAAAAGCTGCTAGCCGCGTGTCTTTTTGCGGCTGCAACTGCCGGATTTGCTGGATTGTGGCAAAACCGCAATTTCTGCACTTGCCGCAAGCCCCATAGACAATGTATGGGGCTTGCCGCAAGTGCGGCTGTTAAGGCGGCAGATACGGTAAATCTGCCGCAATCAGCGAAAAACACTGATGTGAAAGGAGCCTTAAACTATCAGTCATGTCAGATTGCTTTTTTTTTTAACCGCTGAACTCAGATTGCGTGCAAAATTGCAGCATGCTGCGATTGCACACATATTTCGCAGAAGATTTGCTATTGTAATGTCTATGGGTGTGGTAATCATGTTGAACTTGCGTGACCGTAATTCATCAAAATCGCTTCCTATACACATATGCCAGTGTAGCTTTAGGGTATGTGCCCACAGGACGTTTTTTAAGCAGTCCTGAACACAGCAAAACCTGAGGATCCGAGAGTTTTTGACAGGAGATTAGCTATGATCTTGTCTGCGTTTTTCACATGTTTTTTGCGCGTTTTTTCCATTGTCTTTAGCAAAAACACAGGAAAATAATTAACATGTCAATTCTTTCCCATCTGCACCAAAAGCACAGGTATTTGACAGTTCTTGACACTTGCAAAACCAATGTGTGTGCACAGCGTTTCTGTGAAACACATTGGTTTTCCTGGGAATCAAAACCGCAGGAGCAAATTAGCATAAATTACCATAAAACCAATGGTAAACCGCAGGCAGAGACCGCAGCAAAAATGTCCTGTGGGCACATAGGCTGCCTTCACATTTGCATACGGGAAGGCAGAATATTGCTGCGTTCCCATACGCAAACGCATACGCACTGCGTTCCTATGTTTAACATAGGAACGCATAGTGCCTGCGTTTGCTGCGTTCGGGTGCGGATGCGGACGATATCTGCTCCTTCCGGTGTCCAGCATCCGCACCCGGGACGCAGCTTGCAGCATTTTGTTGTGCGTTTGCGACGCTTGTTCTATCCGCAAGCGCCTGCAAGCGCACAAAAAATGCATTGATCTCAATGGGTCCGCAGTGTCCTCTGCATGACACCGCAGGAGAACGCTGCGGATCACATTGAGATCTCTCCCGGTGGCCGCCGGTGATGGCACAGGAGATCACCAACGGCCACCGGGAGATCAGCTCAGCCTCTGCTGTCCTCCTCCTCCCTGCCGCTGGTAATCTGCTAGCGATGTCGGCGGGGAGAACAGCTGATCTGACAGCTGTTTGAATCTTCCCGCGCCGACATCTCCTCTCGGTGTCGGCGCGGGAAGATTCAAACAGCTGTCAGATCAGCTGTTCTCCCCGCCGACACGTCCCGGAGCTTACCGGCGGCGGGGAGGAGGAGATCTCTGGCGCTGAACTCCTCCTCCGGCCCGCCCCCGGACAGCGCCGATTGGCTGGCCGGGCTCCCTAGTGATGTGTCCGCAGGCGGACATTATCCGCTGCGGACACATCATAAGACACTGCTTTTGACAGCGTTTGTGTCTGCATGCCATCAGCATGCAGACACAAACGCTAATGTGAAGCCAGCCATACCTTTACCCTTAGCTGTAGTCACAGATCACATCTTTGCCACATAAAGCAAACTCATTGAGATTTATTTGCCTGAAAGGAGAATGGGGTTGTTCCAGCAGCATGTCCTTAGATTTTTTGCAAACCCCATTCTGAACCAGAAATTGCTGTACAAAAACCAACTTATATTTGAAACCTATATTCATTTCCGAGTTCAAGAATGGGCATCTGCTTCAAAGATAAAAATGTACAACTGTGTCTGTCTGCATTGGCAGCTTCAATGTATTACTACACCACCGTAACCACAAACCCAACAAACTCCTTATGAACAGGATCATGTGAGACAACAAGCAGTTATCTACAGGCAATACAAGAATTCACTAAAAAAATGCTTTTTTTTTTTTTTTAAAGATTTTCAAGAAACAGCATTGAAAATATTTAGCATGAAGAGTACAAGTCATAGAAAGAACAAGTCATTATTTTATTTTTTCTTCTGTTGACACCCTGGTTTTTCATCATGAACACTCTTCTTGTAGTCTTCATCCTCAGAGTCATCTTCACTATCAGAATTTGTCTCATCATCATCCTCATCATTACTTAGCTCATCTTCTATATCCTCCATGTCCTGGTCATGTTCCTGCTCCTCTCGTTCCAGAATTTTACGGAAAGTACTGAATTCTTCAACTGAGGAACGTGCTGTTTTGGATAGGAAGTCGTCCTCTGAGAGCTGGGTGATTTCCTTCAATTTAGGGTTGGAAGGAGGACACTCTCTCTTTTTATTAGGTGGCTGGAACCTACCAAGACGTTCCAAGAACTGGTGACGTAATCGAATCTCATCAAATGATGTTTGGAAAACTAGAGAAGAAATCATTTCTCCATGGTTTCCACCCATGCGAAAATATACGTACTATAGGTGGAAAAAAATACATGATTAGATTTCGAAATGAAAATAAGAGCAATAAAGTATCAGTGGTAACAAAAATAAACATTGTATATGTGACATTACGATACACACAGAATTTTATGTGGATAAATCTCAGCATTTGTGAACTGCAGAATCAAATTTCCACAAGTAAAGACCCTTTTAACACCACCTCATGAGGGTTATGGTCAGACATGGTGACTGGAGGCTGTATTGCCTCTAGGACTAGTGATAGAAATTGAGAACGGGAGGTCGCTCCTAACAAAGGCATTAAAGTGGAGCAATCAATTCATGTAACTGTTCCAGCTCAAAAATGTAAAAGCTAAAAGTAAGAAAAAGTCTGGTTGTGCTGGGTTAATTAATAAAGAGATAAGTAAGCAGGTAGTATCGTAGCTATTGATTTGTGTCATCAACTGGAGTCAAAACTGAAAATGATGCTCAGTATACAAGATGTAGTATTTCTTGGTCTAATTGGCTGAAAATACAATATGTGGCTACATTAAAAGGTAGAGTTGCAGAAAGGAGTCTTTAGGGCCACGTGTTCTGCTCACAACCAAAAACGGACACTGATCAGCAGTTTCAGTTGTGTCCACTTCCATGTTTCTCCAAGAGTACTTTTTAATGGGTACACTTAGGTCATCCTCAGCTATCACCAAGACATTGCCCTTTATGGTGCCGCCACACAGCACGATCTGGCCAGCGATGTCGGAAGCGATGCGCGGGTGCCCGCTCGCTTCCGACATCGCTGGCCAGCTGTCACACAGCATCGCTGCGGCCGGCGATGCCGCAGCGATGCGGGCGGTGACATCGCTCGCTGGGCTGGGCTCAGCCCAGCAAGCGATCCGCAGCAACGCTGCGGTATAGGCTGGATCGCCGCCGACATCGCTCTGGCGATGTCACACGGCGCGATCCAGCCTTATCGCAGGTCGCCGGTTGACAGGTTTACGGTTCTTCCCGTAAACCTGACAACCTGCGATAAAACGCGGTCGCGCCGCTCGTTTACACAGCGCGACGTCGCTAGCGACATCGCCGATACGTCACTTTTTCGGCGATGTCGCTAGCGACGTCGCCAGGTGTGACAGCACCATTAGAGTGCGAAAAATACAACATCATACTACCATGCTAACAAGTAGCACACTGGACATGGTTTATAAATCTTCACAATACATTCTGAGGAATAATTCATCAGATATGTCACTCACTTGAAACAAATTTTCCAAACAGCTGGGATCCTGGATCAGGACTTCAGGAGCAGAATTTAAGATTTTCAGTACTTGCATCGATGTAAAATGACATCGGCTCTTGAGACACTGTGTTGCAGCCGTTAGATGGGAGCGTGGCACTGACAGAAGAGCCGGGCATCTCGACAAAGTGTTCTGCATAGAACCTGTATGGAAAGGCATCAGAATATAAAATATTAGTTTACAAAGTGCTAGTCAGATTCAGGATTTTATGATACTTGCCCTTGTATAACATAATTTATAAAATTGTATCAGCTTTCCTGGTCATTTGTAAAAAGAGCAGAGGATTTGGCACAAGGAGTCTTGCAATAATTACATTTATCCAAATAAAACCACAACGATGTACGTGTCTTTAATATTACCCTCACTTCCCACTTTACTTACCTAAAAAGTGAATTAAGTTTAGAAAGTTAAAAGGAATTGTCCAGTTATTACATACCTACTAGGTTGGGTAATAGATGCTAAACTGAAAAAAACAGCCAAGAAATGTACTGACACTATAGGTAAACAGGGAGACTAAAAGTACCGTTACACACAGAGATATCTGTGCAGACATTGCTTGCAACTCACTGGTTGCAGTGAAATCACGGACACATTGTTACATTTTGTTGCCGTGTACAAATAGAACAATGTGTCCATGATTTCACTGCAACCAGTGAGTTGCAAGCAATGTCTGCACAGATATCTCTGTGTGTAACGGTACCTTTAGACTCCTCAGAAAAAATATATTGTGTATGTAGCAACGAGAGAAGTATTACAAAAAAAAAACCTTTCAATGTATTTTAGAATAATAACAAACAACAACAAAGTCCTATTAAAGGATAGAGTTAAAAATAATTCAACCAGTGTTCACCATGAACGTTCATCAGTCCAAAAATGTGCAAAAAGGTGTTCATAAAGAAAAGTATATGAAAATAAATGGTTTGATCTCACCCAATTTTCAAGAATTGACCTTTGATGTCACCCATCCCCCCAGAAGAAGATGTGGCGAAACGCGTGTTGGGGAGGAGGGACACAGATCCTGACTGCAGCATTATTTATAAGGCATTGTCTGATTCTTCTAATCAAATCCGTGGTGTTTCTATATGCTCGCAGATAATGAACACTGACAAGTTACTAGGGCTATACACAGACACTTTATTGCAGGAATACCACAATTCTTATGAACTAGCACTTTAATATACTAATTTCCTGCAGCTACCTCATTGTATTAATTTGTCATACACACAAGCCCTTTATCCCATGCCTCCTAATGTCCATCATTTGCAGAGGTTATCTCTGTTTTTTTCTGTATATATTTTTTAACATTTATTAAAATAAAATAAATTTTATTTCATGTTGACATACCGTATATACTCGTGCATAAGCCGAGTTTTTCAGCCCAAAATTTGGGCTGAAAAGTCTCCCCCTCGGCTTATACACGGGTCAATACGGTATGTGATGCTCTGGGCTCTGTGTCCGGGGCTGGGGAGACAGGAGGAGGCGGGGGGAGGCTGCTGTATGAGCGGCCCCGTCACGTGGGGCCGCTCATTATATATGCACTGCTTCCCCCTGTCAATCAGCGGCAGGGGGAAGCAGTTCATATATGCCCCCAAATGCTGGCACTCACCCCCCCGCTGCTTATATTACCATCCCGGTCTTCTGCTCAGCGCCGCTCCTCCGTGCTCCGTCCTGCTACATCCGGGATTCCCAGCCGTCGCAGGCATATGACGTGATCGTGCGACGGCCGGAGATCCCGGATGCAGCGAGGACGGAGCATGAAGAACGGAGCACCGAGGAGCGGCGCTGAGCAGAAGAACGGGATGGTAAGATAAGCAGGAGGGGGGGTGAGTGCCAGCATTTGGGGGCTACTGGGTACCCCCAGGGGGCCGCTGTATACCCCCTAGGGGTTAGGGGGCCGCTGTATTACCCCCTGGGGGCCGCTGTATTACCCCCTGGGGGCCGCTGTATTACCCCTGGGGGCTGCTGTATAACCCCTGGGGGCAGCTGTATAACCCCTGGGGGGTGCTGTATAAGCCCTGGGGGCTGCTGTATACCCCCAGGGCTGCTGTATATACTGCTGGGGCCTGTATACCACTGGGGCTGCTGTATATACCACTGGGGCTGCTGTATATACAGGTGGGGTCTGTATATACCACTGTGGAGGCTGCTGTATACCACTGGGGTTGCTGTATATACTACTGGGGCCTGTATATGCCACTGGGGAGGCTGCTGTATACTACCATTGGGGGACCTGTATACCACACTGCTGGGGGCTGTATACCTGTGCTGGGGTCCACCCTCGGCTTATACACGAGTCAATAGGTTTTCCCAGGATTTGGGGCAAAAGTAGGGGGGTCGGCTTATACACGGGTCGGCTTATACATGAGTATATACGGTAGTTCTTTTCTTTTCTGTGATAATACCTATATCATGGACTCTTGGTGTTTATCAACACTGTTGATCAATGTCCAAGACTACTGTGTTTCCCCAAAAAGAAGACAAGGTCATGTTATTTTTTACTTTGAAAGATGTGCTAGGGCTTATTCTCAAGGGCAGTCTTATATTCTTTATTGCTGTATGTTGCCACAATATGTGGCTGTAAGCCCATTTATAGTCACGCACCCGCTGGTAAAACAATATAAATAAATAATCACCCCTCCCCCGTCCACCGCTCTGTGCCAACAGCAACTTGTTTTTGGGGTAGATCTTATTTTCTGGATAACACGGTATGTAGGGAATATTGAAGGCTAATAAGAGTGTGTACATTGCCTAAACTTCTCTGTCATTTGCCATGTGTTTGCTTATGCCCTACAACAAAGAAAAAAAATATAGAGGCAAGACAATAAGTGGTTAGGGACCATCTGTATTAAAAGGTACACCAACACCATGACATGGTTGGATCGTTGTCGTGCTCTTTGATTAAAAATCGTTAACTAAGTACCTTGGGTTTTTTAATGTTTACAGCAATATTTCATGTATTCATTCCTCGCAGCGTGCTGCTGTATGTTTATATTTGTTTAGGTCCTGTAGTAGTTTTCCAGATTATTTGTGAATAAACCTTTGGATATGGTTTCAGGGAGTCTTATAATATTTACCGTATATACTCGCGTATAAGCCGAGTTTTTCAGCCCAAAAATTGGGCTGAAAAGTCCCCCCCTCGGCTTATACGCGAGTCACTGTATACTGTGTACAATGTATACAGTATACAGTGCCCCCCCCCATATCAGTATACAGGCCCCCCCTTGGGTAGAAATCCTGTAAAGGAAGAGATTAGTATACTTATCCCTCCGCTGTCCCGCTGCCGCCATCGCGCTCTTCCGTCTTCATCCAGCGTCTTCCGTCTTCTTCCGGCTTCCTCCGGTGGGCGCAGGCAATGACGTCATTGCCTGCGCGACAGAGGAGGAAGCCGGAAGAAGACGGAAGACGCTGGATGAAGATGGAGGAGCGTGATGGCGGCGGGACAGCGGCAGCGGGACAGCGGAGGGATAAGTATACTAATCTCTTCCTTTACAGGATTACTACCCAAGGGGGGGGCTGCTGTATATACTTCTGGGGCTGCATATACCTCTGGGGCTGCTGTATACTACCACTGGGGCTGCTGTATACACCTCTAGGGCTGTATATACCTCTGGGGCTGTATACACCTCTGGGGCTGCATATACCTCTGGGGCTGCATATACCTCTGGGGCTGCATATACCTCTGGGGCTGCTGTGTACTACCTAAGGGCAGCTGTATACTACCACTGGGGCTGCTGTATAAACCTCTGGGGCTGTATATACCTCTGGGTTGCTGTATACCTCTGGGGCTGTATATACCTCTGGGGCTGTATATACCTCTGGGGCTGCTGTATACTACCACTGGGCTGCTGCTGTATATACCACTGGGGCTGCTGCTGTATACTACCACTGGGGCTGCTGCTGTATACTACCACTGGGGCTGCTGCTGTATACTACCACTGGGGCTGCTGCTGTATACTACCACTGGGGCTGCTGCTGTAAACTACCACTGGGGCTGCTGCTGTAAACTACCACTGGGGCTGCTGCTGTAAACTACCACTGGGGCTGCTGCTGTATACTACCACTGGGGCTGCTGCTGTATACTACCACTGGGGCTGCTGCTGTAAACTACCACTGGGGCTGCTGCTGTATACTACCACTGGGGCTGCTGCTGTATACTACCACTGGGGCTGCTGCTGTATACTACCACTGGGACTGCTGCTGTATACTACCACTGGGACTGCTGCTGTATACTACCACTGGGGCTGCTGCTGTATACTACCACTGGGGCTGCTGCTGTATACTACCACTGGGGCTGCTGCTGTATACTACCACTGGGGCTGCTGCTGTATACTACCACTGGGGCTGCTGCTGTATACTACCACTGGGGCTGCTGCTGTATACTACCACTTGGGAGGCTGCTGTATACCACACTGCTAGGGGCTGTATACTTGTGCTGGGGTCCTCTGGGGCTGTATATACCTCTGGGGCTGCTGTATACTACCACTGGGGCTGCTGTATATACCTCTGGGGCTGTATACTACCACTGGGGCTGCTGTATACTACCACTGGGGCTGCTGTATACTACCACTGGGGCTGCTGTATACTACCACTGGGGCTGCTGTATACTACCACTGGGGCTGCTGTATACTACCACTGGGGCTGCTGTATACTACCACTGGGGCTGCTGTATACTACCTCTGGGGCTGCTGCTGTATACTACCACTGGGGCTGCTGCTGTATACTACCACTGGGGCTGCTGCTGTATACTACCACTGGGGCTGCTGCTGTATACTACCACTGGGGCTGCTGCTGTATACTACCACTGGGGCTGCTGTATATACCTCTGGGTCTGCTGTATACTACCACTGGGGCTGCTGTATATACCTCTGGGGCTGCTGTATACTACCACTGGGGCTGCTGTATATACCACTGGGGCTGCTGCTGTATACTACCACTGGGGAGGCTGCTGTATACCACACTGCTGGGGGCTGTATACTTGTGCTGGGGTCCACCCTCGGCTTAAACACGAGTCAATAGGTTTTCCCAGGTTTTGGGGGCAAAAGTAGGGGGGTCAGCTTATACAAGGGTCGGCTTATACACGAGTATATACGGTAGTTTACACTCATACAACCAAAACCATTGTGATGTTCATATCTCTTATATTTCCCATCCATTCCCCAATTCACATAGCCTCCGGCCCCGGGTGGCAGTTCCGGACTGCCAGCCCACAGTTGAGAATGGGGGGGCGGCCCTAGGTGTGGGCTATACCACCAGCCCAGGGGGCACTTGCCACCTGGGCCAGTCCGCCCCTGCATAGCCTACAGTGCCTTGGAAAAGAATTCACCCCCCTTGGCTAATACCTATTTTGTTACAATGCAACATGTGTGGAACTACTTTTGTAATCCCATTCATGTGTGATGCATCAGCACTAAATAGTTAAGTTGGGGAAGTGAAGTGAGAAAAATATAGGCAAAAATGTAAAATTTGTGAGATATAATAAATAAAAATTGCCATGTGCAGGGTGGGCCATTTATATGGATGCACCTAAATAAAATGGGAATGGTTGGTGATACCAACTTCCTGTTTGTGGCACATTAGTATATGGGAGGTGAAAACTTGGTTTTAACATAACTTTATTCTTTCATGAGTTTTTTACAAGTTTATGATCACTTATAAAACATGTTCAAAGTGCTGCCCATTGTGTTGGATTGTCAATGCAACCCTCTTCTCCCACACTTCACACACTGATAGCAACACCACAGAAGAATCCCTCCAACACTGTTGGAACACAAAAATTGATGGTATGGTGTGGTATATGGGGTACAAAGATAGTGGGGCCATTCTTCATCAATGGAAACCTCAGTGCCACTGGATATCTGAATCATGTAGCAATTTCAGATATCCAGTGGCATTGAGGTTTCCATGGATGAATAATGGCCCCACTATCTTTGTACCTCGTATACCACACCATACCATCAATTTTTGTGTTCCAGCAGTCTTGGAGGGATCTATCCACTGTGGGTTAAGCCTAGGTCTCACATAACGATATCGGTAACGATATCGTCCTATTTGTGACGTAGGAACGATATCCTTACCGATATCGTTGCGTGTGACTGATAGCAGCGATCAGGCCCCTGCTGTGAGGTCACTGATCGTTGCACAGGGCTCCTGACCATTTTTTGGTCGTTGGCCCCCCCGCTGGTCACCACACATCGGTGTGTGTGACCGGCGGGGGCAGCGATCAGCGACCTGTCAGGATCCCCCGCCATGTCACAGCGCCGCACAGCAGCGCTGTAACATGACATCCAGGGTGACAAGCAGGCTTAGAGACCCGCTTGTTTACCATGGTTACCGGCACCCGCCCGCTTCCGGGTTGCGGGGAGCGAGCGGGTGCATCCTCTCCTATCCTGTCCCTCACTATTCTCATCTCTCCCTGCTATTTCCCTGTTCCCTACTCTATCCCCTATCCTAAACCCTAATCCTATCCCTCTCCTTGTTCTAAATAAAGAAATCCCCCCCGAGGCTCACCGGCATCAGAGGCTCCCATACCGGCATCTCTGTAATGGAGATCTCAGGGGTACAGTCTCACTGTACAGTATAGGCCGGTCACATGATACTGACCTCATCATAGGTCCTTTACCCCTGAGATCTCCATTACAGAGATGCCGGTATGGGAGCCTCTGATGCCGGTGAGCCTCGGGGGGGGATTTCTTTATTTAGAACAAGGAGAGGGATAGGATTAGGGTTTAGGATAGGGGATAGAGTAGGGAACAGGGAAATAGCAGGGAGAGATGAGAATAGTGAGGGACAGGATAGGAGAGGTCGGCACCCGCTCGCTCCCCGCAACTCGGAAGCGGGCGGGAGCCGGTAACCATGGTAAACAAGCGGGTCTCTAAGTGCAGGAGAGACCCGCTGTTACCATGGTTACCAGCGTCCGTCCGCTCCCAGGATGCAGGGAACGAGCGGACGCTGGGTACCAACGATCTGGCTGCCCAGAGGTCGCTGGTGAAGTCTGTCAGTGTGACAGCTCACCAGCGACCTGATAACGATGTGTCAACAATGCATCAACGATGCTGATCGTTGTCGGCATCGCTGACACATCGTTATGTGAGACCGGGGCTTTAGTGTCAGACCAATAGCGCTGGTTTTGTTTGTCAACTTCACCATTCACAAAAAAGTTTGCCTTATCACTCATCTGAAGGCAATTGTCTATGCTGTGAAGATACGAGATGTGCAGCATCTGAAACAACAGATACTGGAAGCCTGTGCTAGCATTTCTTCTGTGGTGTTGCTAGCAGTGTGTAAAGAGTAGGAGAAGAGGGTTGGATTGACAATTAACTCGTGAAAAAATAAAGTTATGTTAAAACCAAGCACACCATTGTTTTTTTTATGAAGTTCTCAATGAGTTTGATGTGTCACATGACCCTCTTTCTTTTGATAAAAATAAAGTTGAATCCAAAATGGCCGACCTCAAAATGGCAGCCATTTGTCACCACCCATCTGGAAAAGTATTTCCCCTTCCATATACTAATGTGCCACAAACAGCAACTTGGTGTCACCAACTATTCCCATTTAATTTAGGTGCATCCATATAATTGGTCCACCCTTTTGCTATGAAGCCCCTAAAAATGTCTGGTACAAGCAATTACCTTCATAAGCCACATGCTTAGTGAGAGGATGTCCACCTGTGTGCAACCTAAGTGTCCATGGCCTTTCTGCATATACACACCTATTCTGAAAGGTCACAGACGCTTCAGCACCATTATGCAAGAGGCAGCAGTAACCAAACACCATGAAGATCAAGGAGATCTACAAGCAAGTCAGGGACAAAGTTGTTGAGAAGTATAAGTCAGGGTTGGGTTCTAAAAAATATCCCAATCTCGGATGGATCCCCTGAGCACCATAAAATCCATTATCATCAAATGGAAAGAACATGATACCACAACAAACCTGCCAAGTGAAAGCTACCCACCAAAATTGTCAGCCCAGGGAAGGAGAGCAGAAAGCAGCCCAGGGAACATAGGTAACCCTGAAGGAGCTGTAGAGGTCCCAAGTATAGACTGGTGTATCTGTCCATACAACCACAATAAGCCATATGCTCTATAGAGCTGGCCTTTATGGAAAACTGGCCAGAAAAAAAGCCTTTATATACAGACAAAAATTGGAAGGCTCATTTTAATTTTGCAAAAAGACATGATACTTCCCAAAGATATAGGGGAAGGTGCTGTGGTCAGAGGAGACCAAAATTTAACTTTTTGACCACCAAGGTAAATGCTCGGTCTTGCGCCAAACCAACCACAGCTCATCATCCCAAGAATACCATCCTCACAGTGAAACATGGTGGTGGCAAAATCATTTAGTCAGGATGTTTTTTGGCAGCAGGGACAGAGAAAATGGTCCGAGTCGATGGGAAGATGGATGGTGTGAAATACAGGGATATTGTTAAGCAAACCTGTTTCAGTCAGTCAGGGTGTTTGAGACTGGGATGAAGGTTCACATTCCAATAAGACAATGACCCAAAGCATACTGCTAAATCAAGACGAGTGGTTTAAGGGGAAATGTGTAAATGTATTGCAGTGGCCAAGTCATATAGATATAGAATCTATTGCCTATCTACTGTATATTGGGCTGGAAGTTGTTGACTGCACCAATCACAAATGAATTACAACCTGTACTGTTAATTAAAGCGGTTTTATGACAATGAGATAAAATGGCATACGAGACATTTCGCACTGCAGCCCATCCTAGTCAAGTGTCAGTATGGGCTGTAGGCTAAATAAATACATTTTCAGAGACCTTTGTGTCCTCTCGACTAAGAAGAGTTGAATCAAACATAACTCAGTCGGTCAGGAACAGTGATTGTCATATGTGAAGAAATCCATTTCTTCCTCACTTTGCACACCAGGGGTTATCTCAAAATTCATTCTCCTCCACAGTGTTTGTTTTCCAGTTAAGCACCTGTTTCTATGCATGGATATAAAGCTGTCAGAATGTTAGAGGAGGACGAAACTAGGGATCTCCCCATCAAGCATAACATACTTAAAATATATTTCTTTAAACATGACAGCTGTGCTACCAGCTGCCAACTGAGGTAGAGGTATAAGTGATACAGCACTGTCAGATGACACACAGGTCTCAGGAGCTGTATGTCTTCAGTCTAGCCCATACAGACGCATGACTAGGACAGACTTCAATTTACAATATGTCAGGAACTCCATTTTACCTGATTTTTTTGAGAACCCTTTTAAAGACATCTTACCTTCTCCCAGGCCAAGGCCCCTAAGAGCATCTACCCTGTCTCTCAGAGCCTTGTCTGTTGTCTTTAGAATTTCTGGACTTTCTTCGAGCATTCTCAGCACTGTCCTGTGATTTAGTCCAATGAGACATAGTTCCTTAATGTTGTTTGTCTTGTGTGGAGGACATCTCATACTCTGGATCTTTTCTGCTTGCTCCTCAGAGAAACCAAGGTCTAGAAGTGCCTTTCTAGTATCAGGAATAGTGGACACATTCCTCAGAAACAGGCTGGTCCGCCTGAAAGCAAAAATGTGTCTGAGACTCAGGGACACCTACAAAGTTCATAAGAGAAGAGTCAGATCATGTATAAAACAGCTGGAATCCTGCAAATGGTACAATACTAGGAAATGTATCAAAGCTACTCTAGGTAAATAATCATCTTCCCAGTGAAAGGGCATATTAATTAGTAATCTGACTAGGGGTGAACGTGTGGGAATAGCTAGGGAACAAAAAAAAAGGTGCAATTGGGTGTTATCCAGATTAATGCGGTGATCAGAGGCGGTCCTGTTCACCTGACAAGACTGCGCGAGACACAACACTGGAAAAGCATCAAATAATGTTCCAGCTGCTGCAGCCCCTCAGATTGGTGGATCCAACATGGTAATGCTAGTAGTAGGAAAAAAGCTGGTGATTTACACTGCGGGTGTACATACAATCAAGAGGTAAAATACAAGGAATTCAACAACTTCTTCAGGAGAATCTGTGGTTCTCATGAAGAAGTAAAACTTCGAAACGCGTAGAGAATAAACCACACTGTCAGTACCTTCATATTGATTTTTACTCTTTGATTACGAGTACACCAGCAGAGTAGAAGGACATTTTGGCATTTAAGCCACACCGTTCTATGCCTGCTAGAATTCAGCAAGAGAATTGCTTTATTCAGGCTTGAAACTCAAATTTGTATTAAAATTCAGAAACCTTACCACTTATACGATTACTGTAATCATTTTTGCGTGTAAAAAAAAAAGTAAATTTTGATTTATGACATTTGATGCCTTTTAAACACAAAGCTTAAATAAACCATTGATTAAATATGGCCCATATTACACATAGAGGAGTGATAGCTGCTAGAGCAAGAGCCACCCTTAGGGCAGAGACACAGGTATCTCGCATGCATTTCGCATAGTGTGTCTGTCCTTATCCAGTAGATCTAAACCAGGGGTGCACAGCATGTGCTTCCCTGGCATATCCAACTCCTCTGTGCTCAGTTACATATTGACTATGATGTGGATAGCTGTGCACATTGTGTAGTTTTCTTGACTATTTTTTCCTGGATTGATAAATAGGGGAGCAGAGGACCCATTTTGTCAACAGTAGTGAATATTCCAGAAATGGAATCCCACTTATTACATGTTTGGCATATATAGCACTGTTGATATATACCTTGAATCAAAGTACCCCTCAAAATTTTATGCGACCCTTGAGAGGTGTAAAAAAACAAACTAACAAAAAAACAACTAACTTTGATGACCACCTCTCTGATATATAGTGTGGTCACATAAAAAAAAAAAAAAAAGGTGAGCAACTCCTGCAGCATGATCAAAGGGTGCACAGTAAAATTTAAAATTGGTTATATATTGGTGCATTTCTCAGTAATGTCAGCCTGCAAACTACAGGGCCCACATACACAAGGATCCAATTAGTAGCTAAGCTTCCAGTGTGAACTAGTTACAGAGGGTTGACTTTACCAGCTCTTGAGAAAACATATAGTAAGTGACTTTACAAGGTAAAAGATAAAAAAAGTTTCCTCTGTTACTTTTTAGCAGCTAGCAATGTGCCAATGAGATGGCTCCAGACTATTGTGGCTCCTTTTAAGTGCCGCCACTATAGGAACCCATTTTTTGAGAAAGTATGTGTTTTTAATAAATTATCAGCATTTTCATTTAGAGTTTTGTCCAGAAACATTTTTATTAAAACGATTTTTTTTTTCAATTGCTACAAAATTCATGGTCACTTAGACATAGCTAAAAACAGACTGGCGAAAGCAGTGAAAGTAGAGATTGAGCTTATAAGTAGTCGCTGGTGCTCGTGAGTGATGTGTCCATCATGAACGATCTGCCGCAAATTGACATATCCCTTCAGTACACAATGGGGGTTGGCCCCCCAGTGAGATTAGATTGAATGTTAGGCTCTCTCTGGGGGATACAGCAAGGTGTTGTTGCAAAAAAGCCCACCCTCCCTCCAGGTTCCGGAAATACTAATTTTATAGCCGGGTGTGTGGGTGGCGGAGCTTATCACTAATTGACTAACATTGGACTCACTATTCGGATGAATACGCAATTATTACAAAGTACTCGTTACGAGTATAGAGATTACGAATATTTTGGTGCTCACTCATCCCTACTTATAAGTGCTATTTACAGTTGGTTTATCATAGACTTCAGAATATTGGCAACATGGCAGCTCATAAAAATAGTAATTATTAAGAGATTATTAATCAACAGTGATCACAGAGGGTCCACTTAAATGGGTCATACGGTAGTCTGGACATTAGGTATTCTTTAAAGCAAATCAGTAAGTTTAAAAAATTCTGTTAAGTTTTTAAACATTCACTTTAAGTTGCCATTTTAGTTCCTATGTGGTGGCTGTGAGAACATGCCCTTACGAAGTGTTTCTCATTTCTGGCTGATAGAAAGTATGCTGAGCAGGACCCCCACACCTTCTAGGATGTCCATATGTCTGAGGCCACATTCACACATCTGTGTCTATTTGTACATCCATTTTAGGGCCCTTTCACATCAGCGTTTTTTGAAATTCGCGGCAGAGGCGGTGAAAAAAACGCATCTGCCGCGATTACCGCATACCGGCTGCACTTGCGGCGCGGTTGCGGTAAACGCCATGCAAAGTATAGGCGTACTTGCGGCAAGTGCGGTTTTGCACTTGCGGCAGGTGCGGCAGCTGTAGGCTGATTTTCTGCAAAGGGATAAAAAAACAAAAAAAAAACCTCTTTATATCTGATTTTCTAGCGAGTGTGACGAGCTACGTGTGACAGAGCGCAAGTGCGACAGAAGTAAGTGTGTGACTTGTGATTCAGTGACTTTGGATTAAGGGAGTTTGGAAGGGAGGACTTACTGAATTGCTGGTTGTATTTAATTAATACTTTGAATTTCTTTTTACTTATCATTTCTGTCTGGTGCAATCCCCATTAGGAAATGAGCTCCATGATTGGCAATGCCATCCAGTGTACATCTTGCCACATGTATGCATTCCTTGACCAGCCGGCCGAGGGTGCATACTGCTGTGTGAGATGTGAGTACGTTGTGCATTTGGAAGCCCAGATACTGGATCTAAATGAATGACTGACAGCGCTGAGATCCATAGACAATATGGAAAGGAGTCTGCTGCTCACTGAACAGCTGCTCAATGGCATAGATGTGGGGGAGGATGGTAGTATGGAGCTGCAGGACCGTGAGGTAGCCAGCTGGGTGACAGTTAGAAGGCGGGATAGAGGGAAGGGTGCCAGGGAGGCTAGCCCTGATCTGGCACACCCCAATAAATTTGCTATGTTGGCAGATGAGGGGGGGTGTGAGTTCAGGGATAGCACTGCTGCAGCAGGGCATGACCTCTGAAAGCCAGAGGAGTGGCTGCTCCAGTAAGGGGGAAAACAGGAGAGAAGGACAGGCCAGACAGATGCTGGTAGTGGGGGACTCAATTATTAGGGGAATAGATAGGGCAATCTGTCACAAAGACAGGGATCGTCGAACAGTGTGCTGCCTACCTGGCGCTCGAGTCCGGCACATCGCTGATCGGGTTGACAGATTACTGGGAGGGCTGGTGAGGACCCAGCGGTCATGGTGCACATTGGCACAAATGACAAAGTTAGAGGTAGGTGGAAGGTCCTTAAAGATGATTTCAGGGAATTAGGCTGCAAGCTTAAGGCAAGGACTTCCAAAGTAGTATTCTCTGAAATACTGCCTGTACCACGTGCCCCACCAGAGAGGCAAAGGAAGATTAGGGAGATAAATAAGTGGCTCAGGAATTGGTGTAGGAAGGAGGGGTTTGGGTTCCTGGAGAACTGGGCCGACTTCTCTGTTGGCTACAGGTTCTATGCTAGGGACGGGCTGCACCTCAATGGGGAGGGTGCAGCTGTGCTGGGGGAGAAAATGGCTAGAAGGTTGGAGAAGTGTTTAAACTAGGGATTGGGGGGAGGGTATTCATTGTATAGGAAGGGAAGATAGTGTAAATAGTAACCTGGGCACAAGTAATAAAATTGGGGGTGGCATGGGGGGTGGGGTTAGAACAGTCAATCTAGTAGGAAGGAATAGAGGTAAAGAGAGATGCATAAAGTGCATGTTCACTAATGCCAGAAGCCTCACCAACAAAATGGAGGAATTAGAATTGATTTTGTTGGAAAATAATTATGACATGGTGGGGATTTCGGAGACTTGGCTGAACGAGAGCCATGACTGGGCTGTTAATTTACAGGGCTATTGTCTGTTCAGAAATGACCGTACAAATAGGCGAGGAGGAGGTGTATGTTTATACGTAAAATCATCCTTAAAACCCATCCTGCGTGATAATATAGGTGAATCTAATGGAAATGTAGAGTCCCTGTGGGTGGAAATAAGGGGAGGGGGAAAAAATAATAAATTACTGATAGGGGTTTGTTATAAGTCCCCAACAATAATGGAAGAGGAGGAGAATATCCTCATAAAGCAAATAGATGAAGCAGCGACTCAGGGAGAAGTCATTATTATGGGGGACTTCAACTACCCTGAAATACATTGGGGATCAGAAACCTGCAGTTCCAGCAAAGGTAATAAGTTTTTGAAAACTATGAGAGACAATTACCTTTCACAACTGGTTCAGGACCCAACAAGAAGGGGGGCACTGCTGGACCTAATATTAACCAACAGGCCGGACCGCATATCAAATATACGGGTTGGAGGTCAATTGGGTAATAGTGATCATAACTTAATAAGCTTTCAAGTATCCTTTACTAAGACGTGTAGTAGAGGGGCTACAAGGACACTAAACTTCAGGAAGGCAAATTTCCAATGGTTGAGAGATGATCTTAGTGCAATAAATTGGGACGATGTCCTGAGACATAAAAGTACACAACACAAATGGGAGATGTTTATTAGCATCCTGAATAGGACCTGTGCACAATATATACCCTATGGGAATAAGCATGTTAGAAATAGGAGGAAACCACTATGGCTAAATAAAGCGGTAAGAAGTGCAATTATTAAATAAATACAGAAAATTAAATAACATTTGTAAAAAGCAAATCAAGGCAGCAAAGATTGAGACAGAGAGACTCATTGCCAGAGAAAGTAAAAAGAATCCCAAAATATTTTTTAACTACATAAATAGTAAGAAACTAAAACATGATGGTGTTGGCCCCTTTAAAAATAGTCTGGGTGAAATGGTGGATGAGGATGAGGAAAAAGCCAATATGCTAAATGACTTTTTTTCAACAGTATTTACACAAGAAAATCCCATGACAGACAATATGATCAGTGATAACAAAAAGTCTCAATTAAATGTCACCTGCTTAACCCAAGAGGAAGTACGGCATCGTCTAAAAATCACTAAAATTGACAAATCCCCGGGCCCGGATGGGATACACCCCAGAGTGCTGCAGGAATTAAGTACTGTCATAGATAGACCATTATTTTTAATATTTAAAGATTCCATAAAAACAGGGTCTGTACCACAGGACTGGCGTATAGCAAATGTGGTGCCAATATTCAAAAAGGGGACAAAAACTGAACTTGGAAATTATAGGCCAGTAAGCTTAACCTCTACTGTGGGTAAAATCCTAGAGGGTTTTCTAAGAGATACTATACTGGAGTATCTGAAGAAAAATAACCTCATGACCCAATATCAACATGGTTTTACGAGGGACCGTTCCTGTCAAACTAATCTGATAAGCTTCTATGAAGAAGTAAGTTCTGGACTGGACCAACGAAATGCAGTGGATGTGGTGTATATGGACTTTTCAAAAGCTTTTGATACGGTGCCACACAAAAGGTTGATACATAAAATGAGGGCAATGGGGATAGGGGAAAATATGTGTAAGTGGGTTAAGAACTGGCTTAGTGATAGGAAACAAAGGGTGGTTATTAATGGAACACACTCAGAATGGGTCACAGTTAACAGTGGGGTACCACAGGGGTCAGTGTTGGGCCCGCTTCTAATTAATATATTTATTAATGACCTTGTAGGGGGCATACGGAGTAGAATCTCAATATTTGCAGATGACACTAAACTCTGCAGGGTAATCAATACAGAGGAGGACAATTTTATATTACAGGAGGATTTATGTAAACTAGAAGCTTGGGCTGCTAAATGGCAAATGCGCTTTAATGGGGATAAATGTAAAGTCATGCACTTGGGCAGAGGAAACAAAAGGTATAATTATGTGCTTAATTGTAAAACACTGGGCAAAACTGTCACTGAAAAAGACCTGGGTGTATTGGTAGATGA
The DNA here is from genome assembly GCA_033576535.1 of Allobates femoralis. Classification (NCBI taxonomy): domain Eukaryota; kingdom Metazoa; phylum Chordata; class Amphibia; order Anura; family Aromobatidae; genus Allobates; species Allobates femoralis. The sequence continues at coordinate 96,593,750 of JARQOC010000001.1, forward strand.
CAAACTCACATTTAGTGGCCAGTGTCAGGCAGCTGCTGCAAAGGCAAATAAAATAATGGGATGCATTAAAAGAGGCATAGATGCTCATGAGGAGAACATAATTTTACCTCTATACAAGTCACTAGTGCGACCACACTTAGAATACTGTGTACAATTCTGGTCTCCGGTGTATAAGAAAGACATAGCTGAACTAGAGCGGGTCCAGAGAAGAGCGACAAAAGTCATTAGAGGACTAAGGGGTCTGCAATACCAAGACAGGTTATTAAACTTGGGGTTATTTAGCTTGGAAAAACGAAGGCTTAGGGGTGATGTAATAATAATGTATAAATATATGAGGGGACAGTACAGAGACCTTTCTAATGATCTCTTTACTCTTAGGCCTGAGACTGGGACAAGGGGGCATCCTCTACGTCTGGAGGAAAGAAGGTTTAATCATAAACACAGACGCGGATTCTTTACTGCAAGAGCAGTGAGATTATGGAACTCTCTGCCACATGCTGTTGTAATGAGTGAGTCACTACTAACATTTAAGAAGGGCCTGGATGCCTTTCTTGAAAACTATAATATTATCAGTTATACATACTAGATTCTTTGATAGGGCGTTGATCCAGGGAATTAGTCTGATTGCCGTATCTGGAGTCAGGAAGGAATTTTTTCCCCCAATGTGGAGCTTAGTGTTGCCACATGGTTTTTTTTTTGCCTTCCTCTGGATCAACATGTTAGGCTATGGGTTGAACTAGATGGACTTAAAGTCTTCCTTCAACCTTAAAAACTATGTTACTATGTTACTATGATATCATGCAGCTATATAATGTCACAACATATACCCTGCAGTAAGTAAATAATAATAGTATACACAGTGGGTACGGAAAGTATGCAGACCCCTTTCAATTTTTCACTTTCATTGCAGCCATTTGGTAAATTTAAAAAAGATCATTTTTTTCTCATTAATGTACACTCTGCACCCCATCTTGACTGAAAAAAACTGAAATGTAGATATTTGTGCAAATGTATTAAAAAAAGAAAAACTGAAATATCACATGGTCATAAGTATTCAGACCCTTTCCTCAGTATTGAGTATTTGCACCTTATGAGCTAGTACAGCCATGAGTCTTCTTGGAAAGGATGCAATAAGTTTATTTTCACATGTTGATTTGGGGATCCTCTGCCATTCTTCCTTGCAGATCCTCTCCAGTTCCATCAGGTTGGATGGTGAACGTTGGTGGCAGCCATTTTCAGGTCTCTCCAGAGAAGCTCAATTGGGTTTAGGTCAGGGCTCTGGCTGGGCCAGTCAAGAATGGTCAGAGTTGTTCTGAAGCCACTCCTTTGTTATTGTAGCTGTGTGCTTAGGGTCATTGTCTTGTTGGAAGGTGAATCTTCAGCCAAGTCTGAGGTCCAGAGCAGTGTGGAAGAGGTTTTCATCCAGGATATCTCTGTACTTGGCCACATTCATATTTCTTTCAATTGCAACCAGTCGTCCTGTCCCTGCAGCTGAAAAACACCCCCTTAGCATGATGCTGCCACCACGTTTCACTGTTGGGACTGTATTGGGCAGGTGATGAGCAGTGCCTGGTTTTCTCCACACATATCACTTAGAATTATCACCAAAAAGTTCTATCTTCATCTCATCAGACCAGAGAATCTTATTTCTCATAGTCAGGGAATCCTTCATGTGTTTTTTTGCAAACTCTCTGCAGGCTTTCATATGGCTTGCACTGAGCAGAGGCTTCTGCCAGGCCACTCTGCCATAAAGGCCAACTGGTGGAGGGCTGCAGTGATAGTTGACCTTGTGGAGCTTTCTCCCATCTCCCTACCGAATCTCTGGAGCTCAGCCACAGTGATCTTGGGGTTGTTCTTTACCTATTTCATGAAGGCTCTTCTCAGTTTGGCTGGACAGCCAGGTGTAGGAAGATTTCTGGTGGTCCCAAACGTCTGCCATTTAAGGATTATGGAGGCCATTGTGCTCTTAAGAACCTTGAGTACTGCAGAAATTCTTTTATAACCTTGGCCAGATCTGTGCCTTGCCAAAATTCTGTCTCTGAGCTCCTTGGGCAGTTCCTTTGACCTCATGATTTTCATTTGGTCTGACATGCACTGTAAGGTCTTATATAGACAGGTGTGTGCCTTTCCAAATCAAGTCCTATCAGTTTATTCAAACACAGCTGGACTCTAATGAAGGAGCAGAACCATCTCAAGGAGGATCACAAGGATATGGACAGCATGTGATTTAAATATGAGTGTCTGAGCAAAGAATCTGAATACTTATGACCATGTGATATTTCTGTTATTCTTTTTTAATAAATGTGCACAATTATCTACCTTTGTTTTTTTCAGTCAAGATGGGATGCAGAATGTATATTAATGAGAAAAAAAAATTACCTTTTTTTTAATTTACCAAATGGCTACAATGAAACAACGTGAAAAATTTAAAAGGGGTCTGAATACTTTCCGTACCCACTGTATCTGTATGGTTTATATTTGTCACATCATCTGCCGTGCCCCCTTTCCCCACTAGCCAAAGGTGCTATTGTTTTCCATTAGCAGGTTTCTACTCGCCCATTCAAAGAAAAGTTTTTGATCCAGAGAGAGGCTGTGACTGAAAGTGCAGGTACAAATGTAGCTTAGCACCCAGTAAAAGACACACCTTGACATGGCTACTGGGCGGTTATCAATATGGCCATATTTATAAGCTAAGTGTCTCATTTTTTCCTATTTCCTTAGCTACATTGCTGTTGTATATTCAAAATAGCATGGCTTAGTGTTTGAGCGCTGCTGTTTTTTTGTTACAAAGTGAGAAAAAACGTCCCACTTTTCTGGCTGAAAATCAGATTGTTTTATACGTCTGAACGTAGCCTAAACCATTTTTTTTGTAAAGTAAGCAAGTGCAAACATTCATGTTCTGGAAAAAAAATAACATTTATTAGCACAAATGTTACAATATTAGATAATAATGTTAAATGTGACAACAAGTTACAGGAGGAACATGCATGTTACAGGTAATGGATCAGAGATCTGTGTGGTGTTCTCATCAGTTTACCCTGAAATACAAGAAAAAAAAACACCTCACATCAGGGAGTGTTCACATGATGCATTCACAGTGCAGTTTTTTTCAAATCTTTTAAAAAAACACAGCGATTTTAGTACATTTTTTTTGGAAATTTTAATCGGGAGCGCATTGTGTGAATACAGCCCCAAACTGCAGGAACTGTACAGCTACAGGACACTGATGGATTCACTCACTTGTAGCATTTTCATTGCTGTTTTAGTCATTTTTTTTTGTTTTCTTTAGATCAAATGTGACTAGATGTTACTGTGCAAACTACAGAAAATTGATAAAAACATACACAAAGCCCAATATATTTTGGGGCGGTTTAGTGCAGCTTTTTGTATTTACTTAACATTTTTATTGTTTCTGGTGTTACAATACATTTTTCAATTATACAATACAAATCAATATCCATGACAAGTGTC